>CM060900.1:179323096-179355596 GCA_030762935.1 Hymenopus coronatus
GGGAATCAAATGCACAAAAACAAAACGCAACTTCTCAGTAGCAAAGGAAACATTAGAGGGCTTAACCAAATCATCCAAATAGTAATACAAATATTTACATGTTATGTCTGAAAATATATTATCCATAAGGCGCGACAAAACCTGAGCACCCGTTGCGATGCCAAACGGAATGCGATTAAAATCAAATAAGCACGAGGGAGTAGCAAAATCCATTATATGTTTACTGCGTTCCGCCAGAGGTATCTGCTGATACGCATTGTTTAAATCGAAAAAACAAATACCTTAGCTTTTTTAAAATGGTGGGTGGCCGTATGGAGGTCCGGAAGCGCCGTGGACTTGATAAGAATATTTTTATTTAAACAACGGTAGTCAACGAGCGGACGAAAACCTTCCTCACCCTTAGGAACCAAAAAGATGGGACTACTATATGACGAATTAGAGGGACGAATAATTCCCGTTTTCGACATCTCAATTTTGGTCTTAAATATATTAATTTTGCGTGGAGTCATCTTATACGGAGACAATTTAACCGGAAATGATTTAATAAATGGATATGATATTGAATTAAGCGTGTAACAGCCAAATGTTCTGAAAAACAATCGCGAAAGCCACACATAAGATCGGGCATAGCTTTCGCTTGTAAGAGAGCCAAATGATGCATATTAAAGACATCCGGTTCAGAAGATAGATTGGTAGCCAGATAATTATTCTCAAAAGATAGCCGAGGAGTCAAAACCAGCTGATAGGTATAAGTACGCATAGAAAGGGTGAAACCAAACGTATTGGTACCAAAATACAAGCGCAAACGAGTACGCGTCATAAAGTCAGATCCCAAAAGCAAAGGTACAGATAACGCACGCAGGAGAAATACTGGGTGCTTCAATGTGAAATCACTAAACCGGACACCACATATGACTCAATGTCTAACATGGCGGACCTCACCATCGGCGGCGACACAATTTTGGCTCATCAAGAGATGAATTTGGAGAGGAACGACGTACCTGTTGCTCGAAAAACTCTAAATTTAGTAAGGCGCAAGTACTTCCAGAGTCTAATGGAGCCAGAACTTCAATGCTAACAAAAAAAACAAAACAAAAAAAATAAACCAGACACAAACTGGGCATTTACCCACAAGCCGAACTGCAGTCATGGAATCTTCTGTCGTAATTCACGATCCGCAGGTCCCTCAGCTGGCCGGCGTAAACCTTGCCCACGACTCTGATGATAATACCCTGGACAATTCCTGACGGCAATTATAACACCCCCGACGATTTAGCGTGGGCAAAGCGTCGCCACGTCGTTGCTTCCGCCGCCTATGCTCACCTACGGGAAGACACTCACAATGCCCCCTTATCCGATCTGTTGCCGCACTTTCGAAAATGGATGGTACCAACCTTTCTATTTGAAGAATATGCTGGACCTTTTGGAAAAAACTAGAGCTGACCTGGTGGATGCAGTCAAACTCGTTACTATAGTTTCACAGAATTCAGCTTTGTCTCGCGTTATAAGAAATAAGCGCGTATAAAGGGGAACACGTTCCACAATAATTGTCATGAAAGATTCGTCCACGGATTGTGGCGATAAATAGTTATCTCTAACGTACTGAGATCATTCTCGCATGGGTGCATAGTAATTTAGCACTCCGCGACAAATCACGCGCCGGCTCTTTCATGCTTCTGCATTCCCTATGCAACGAAAAGTCTGGCCCAGATAACTTGGTGCTGACCGTATCAAACAGCGCCGGCTGAGGTGCACGGATTTATCAAGGGACTGAACCCAGGATTGCAGAACTGTAACAACAATTCGCAGCCCAAAATTTCAAATCGTGGCGCATCCTCTATCAGCCTCTGCAAGGGGTTCCTTTTTTCAGGGAAAAAAAGGACTAAACTCCACCTGTTCCCCGGCTGTATCCTGACCCGGAGGCTTCGCTTGACAATCAATCTTTTGATTGATATTAGTAGTACCCAACGCATCAGAAAAACGAGAATGCCACTCCAAGAATTGGCCACGACAACGTTCCCATTCCGCGGCATGTGAATGCTTAGGGAAATATTTCATCATATATTCCATGTGCAAGAAGTAATGCTGAACGCGGGACAAATCCCTTTTTACCAGTCATCTTGACAGGGAACGCTTACGTTCCCAGTCCTTTTACAAACGTGGAATTCGACGAGCGCCTTGTTTTCTTGTTTCAGGGCATTTTTTTACCCATTCCGAATCTGCTGTCAAAGTGACAACTCTGTTTTTAAACTGTGCGGTGTTATCGTTTGCACCACATTTGGGACGCCTTATGCAGTGAGCTCAGACGTTGGGTGCCCGATTGAAGACGTTGGCAAGACTCACTCCACTACCTATGAGTAGACCCACGTACCTGGTGAGGTGAATCTACTACCGTTGAATTTTGCCTCGGCGTTGCTCAGCCTGCACGATGGTTGACTCTCTCGGGGTGGTGCAGCTAATTGGGGTAGTTCAGGGAGTGATATTATAATTATTAAAACTTACGTAACTTTCCTGGAGTTCATTTCTTACTAGGAGAAGCGAGATAAGCACTTTTGCTTTATAATTATGCTAACTTGTACACTTGTTATGAACGTTAACACTTGGCTGATTACACGTAGTTATAGTTCCTTCTTCCGTAATTCTGCGTTATACAACATACTTTAACACACGTCACTAACTTTAAAGATACTTAGAGCACTGGAGACTAATAAGCTTTCGTTACACGTTACAGTTTTTAACTTTGTGTGAGGAAGTTACGTTCAGCCCGACAACCGACAGACAGATATCAACAGACACAGATATTAACAGACGGCAACAGACAGCCACGATGTGCCTTCTTGGGATCTTTATATACTAAAAATACCGTCATGGCGGCCTCTTTCTGATTGGACAGAAAGGCAGCGCGATTGACGTAAATATTACCCAAAAGTCAGCTTTCTCTTTCCAGGGTGCACTGCAAACCTCACATGACATGTCTTGTACAATGAAGAATTACCGCCTTCCGAATTTTAAGGTTTAACCCCTACGTAACTCGATTGTAAGTGACTGGACAAAAGAAACCTTTCTAACAAAAACACTTCTCATCCCCTTCTACTCTCTTGGCGTCAGCTTTCTATTTCTGCTCCAAGCTGAATTTACTCTGTTAAATACATACATTTGTACTCTTTTAGCTTTACATTGATAAATAGTTAATAACTAATAATAGTTTTGATAGAGAAGCTAATAAACGGTCTCAACTGGCCTGAATATCCGCGAACAACGTCAACACAAGACCTTCGATACTAGCTTCAAAACGCAACTCGGCCCTACGCAAGCCTTTAATAGAACGAACCACCTCCATTTTGCGTAGCCCTCACCAAGTAAATAACACAATAAAGACAAGCCAGAGATACAGCTGTGAATTTCTCGCCTTGAGAAACTGTGCCCTGATGTAGTCAGTTTCATTTACATCATAAACAAGGAAGGTTAACCCTTTCAGTACCGACTCTGTACTACTTGAATGATAAATTTGAAATTTTTAGGAATTGTTTCTTACTGGCTAAGTATCCATCAATTTACCAATTTTTAATTATGAATTGTCGTTGATCATGGGCAATGTTACTGGAAGAGAACAATGTAGGTAATATATGTTATATGTTTCCTTTCAAACACCTCAGGTTCATTTTCACCCATTTCTTCATCATCGCTGGCCCCTTCTGATTCAGATAATTCTCCATTATCTAGTATATCCAAAAGCCAGGATGTGAAAATTTTATCACTCACATTCATGGAGTTTCGTACAGTGCCCATAAAGTAGGAAAACATGTACTTTTTGTAAAATATAAGTATAATAACACTAGAGTACTATTGTGTTTGTTCATGGACATGCATATTTAACAATGTATACAGATAATGTAAGCAAAAAAGGCTTGTAATGCTATTAGTGTCTTTCTATGTAATGCTAAGCACCAATTGCACACATTTTCAAACACATTTATATACCAAATCAGACAGTAATTAACTAAATATGAGGGCTTACCAGGCTGACTTGTATTACCAGCTGACATGACTTCTTCTCTTTTCAATTATTTCACTCTGTATCCCACAGAGGGAACCACTTCCTACCAGGAACTTGTGAAAAAGAGTAGATGTCAAGGGATAGTGAAACAGTTGCCTCAGTTGGTTAGCCTGTTGATGGCAGAGAGAATAAAAGTGTGTCCATGATCATGGATACAGGTAGCGAAAGAGTTAATATTTCCAAAATAATATAACTAAAATCGCAGTTGTTTCTCTATTAACAATAAGTATACATAAATATATCGATCTGTCACCAACTGCTTCGGCAGTTATCAATAAGAATTAACAGTAACAAATGAAATATTGTTAACAAAAAGAAAAAAAAGGAAAGAAAAGAAAAGTGGAGTTATCAAAGGCCTATATGAGTTGAATACTTGCCTGGCCAGGCGCTAAATACTAGCTGCCCAGAGCCTATAAACAAGCAAACTTCTTTAAACCTTCTAGCTTAACACACAGTCCAGCGTTGGATTCACCAAACTGCGTAGTGAAAATGCTATGAGAGTTAAATGCGTGCTTTGCCAGACGCCCCTAATTTAATCTGCCAGAATCTTGGCACAGACGAACCTCTTCTAACTTAACACAAAGTGAGCCTTCAGTTTAATTTTCCTAAACATGGAAAAGTAAGTATGAAAACCGTGTGAGAGCTAAGTGCGTGCTTGACCAGACACCTTTGATTTAAATTGCCAAAAACTTAGCACAGTCGAATTATTTAAACCTTCTGGCTAAACACAAAGTTGAGCCTTCAGTATAACTTTTCTTAAGCATGGAAAAGTGAGTAGTGAAAACCATATGAGAGTTAAGTACTTGATTGATCAGGCACCCTTTATTTAAATTGCCAAAAACTTAGCCCAGGGAAATAGCTTAAACCTTCCTGCTCAACACAAAACCCAGCCTTCAGTTTAACTTTTCTTAAACGTGGAAAACTGAGTAGTGAGACCACGTGAGTTGATTATGTGCTTGACCAGACATCCTTAATTGAAATTATCAAAATCTTAGCTTATGCAAATTGCTTAAACTTCAAGCTTAACACAAAGTTCAGCCTTCAGTTCAAGTTTTCTTAAACGTTCAAAAGTGAGTAGTGAAAGCTATGTGAGAGTTAAGTACGTGCTAAACCAGACACCGTTAATTTAAATTGCTAAAATTTTAGCGCAGGCAAATTCCTTAAACTTTCCAGCTTAACACTGAGTCCAGCATTCAGTTTAACTTTTCTTAAGCATGAAAAAGTGTGACTTGAAAAACATGTGAGAGTTAAGTACGTGGTTGGCCAGACACCCTTAATTTAATTTTCCAAAATTTGCTTAAAACTTCCAGCTTAACACAATGTCTACACTTCAGTATAGCTTTCATTAAACATGGAAAAATTAGTAGTGAAAACCATGTGAGGGTTAAGTATGTGCTTGGCCAGACACTCTTAATATAAATTGCCCAAATCTTGGCTTAGACAAATTCCTTAAATCTTCCAGCCTAACATAAAGTGAGCCTTTTGTTTAACTTTCCTTAAACATGGAAAAGTGAGTAGTGAAAACCATGTGAGAATTAATTACGTGCTTGACCAGACATTTAATTTAAATTCGCACAGGTTGAGTCACTTAAACTTTCCATCTGAACACAAAATTCCAGCTTCCAGCTTAACACAAGAACAGGATAGGAGACGGTCAGAGGGCACTCGGTAACGGACCTGAGGTAATTGTAACTATGCCCTATGAAGGGGTGCCGCGGGAGGGAGGGATGAGGGGAGAAAATATACCGGGCCGCCGGAACTAGGAATGAAGCATTCCGACAGTTGGACAGACAGACCAGGGCCTCCGCCCCACATAGGGACCAATGCCTCTGCCAGGAGCGATCCTGTTTCCGTCGACCAGGCGAATTTGGTGGACAAAGACAGTCACTTTGAGCATCCTTTTCCCTTCTACGCCGCACCGAACCCACTTCCAACCGTGAAAGAATCCAACGGGATGAAGGATGAATCAAATGACATTGAAAGTGATGCGGAGGGACAACAAATTCGGGGAATGAAGGAAACCTTCCCAGCTATTGCCTGGCGACCCTCGGAAACCTCCAAAGTAATCCATGTTTTTTATATAGTGTTTAACGCCCGGTTTTCTAAACACATGGCACCGCAAATGATGACACTGACGTTACATGGAATGAAAATAGAGCACCGGTAGAATGCGATAGCGGGGTAAAACGGAGAACCCGGAGAAAACTCGCTCCTGCCCCGCTTCGTCCTCTACAAATCCTATATGCAGTTCCCTGGGATGGAATGCTGGCCACCTTGGTGAGTAGTGAGTGATTTCTCGGCGCGGCTATGGGTCATGCAGGCTGGCCAAGGGGACCGAACCCGTGACCTCCCGAATAATCCGCTCGATATTAAGAAGCTACATAGAAATGAAGCGAAGGAAAATTTTTAGGAAATCGCAATTTTGCATTTCTTGGATTGGGTTGACAACTTTCAGCAAAACTTATATAGTAAAATGTATTTAAAGTAATCTCCGTTCCGAGGTAATTATGAAAATTTGGAACCACAATAAACATTTCAGCGCCATTCTCTCGAACCAAACCACCAATCTTTGTTCTCTCGTGGCGTTTTTCTGCCTACTGAGCTACGAATGTGTACTTCGTTCCGTCTTTTCTACTTCTTCCACCTTTTCTTCATACGGAAGAACAATTAATTAAACTGAGTTCTTTGTCCCAACATTTCTAAAACTGTATTCAATCGTATCATTTGTTACGCATCCGCCATTACGAAAAATAGGATAGGCCAATCAATTTCTTTATTAGAATCAGCTGTAGTCATGAATGTGGGATGGGAAGACCTTCTTTGGGGGGGGGTGCTCCCGGCAATACAGTTGGTCATTTTTAGGAGCAAAAACACAAAGTAATTTATTTGTTACGCTTGGTAAATTCGACTATAATAGATTTATATTGGATCTGAATATTAGTTTTTAGTTAACACCACTGTAAATTATTCTTTTTTCTTGGTCACATTATATACATTATAGGCTGACTCAAAACTTTTCCTGAAAATGCATATCCTTTACTTCAAAATGATATGCAGCGTATGTATAGGGCTTAGTATTTAATTTAACGGTTTTGTGGGTTATCAAGTTAAGATTATCTAAATGTTGACTTGCTTCATTAGCTGGGGCAGCAAGTGCTTACAAACATAGCCTCTATTTTTTATTACTTTATTGCACTTGTTCCACAAAACAGTTCTCATGAGACGGGTTATTCGCTGTGTTATTCTACAGATTTTGCTTCTTTTTATCTTTTATTGCAAGTCAGAATTAGTTGCACTTTATTTTATTTTATCGCTGAATTTGTCATGATGGGTAACTGGAAAAGTGTCGATAAAAGGGGAACGTGACTTATGTTTTCTGTAGCAGTTCCATCGGAAGACCATGTTTGATGTTAACTGGGAATCAGGGAAAATGTCATGCGAAGGCACAGTGTTATTCTTCGCCAGCGAGAGATGAGGTACGTCACACAACTTTTGCAACTGAGAAGACTAAGCCATGATTCCTCGTGATATTTATTGGGGAAAAAGGTGGATTGTTCGAGCAAGATTGTTGTTAAGTTCTGTGGGAAATAATAACGATGAATAGTAAACTGTGAGGAATCTCTCAATGGCAGTTGTTGGCATTATACTTTGCCACTTGAATAATTCTCCTCTTTAGAAATTATTCCGGTTGTACATATAGATCCGGACTCCAGACAGTTAGACCATACAATACTTACAGAAGCTGTTACTTAATAAGAAATATAAACGGCTAAGTTAGTTTGTTTTATTTATCTGTTTTTACTTTCTCTAACAAGTATATACATGCTAATCAGAGAAGGTGCTGCAAAATTTCGATACCGAGATTTCACTGGAAATAGAGGTTTTGAGGCACCGTAAAAAGACATTTCTAGAAGAAGGTCCATATTGTTTATGAGTCTCTTGTAAGTATGATAACTCAAAAACGTAATTTGGTTAAATACTAAATTTGTTATCTAAATTTAGTACTTTCATAAATTTCTGACACTAAGATTTTCAAAAGTTCTCACTATTAACTACCCTTTACATGGAACGTTTATCGACGTTTTCTTTTTATTTTCTACAAAATTGGCTAACGGGTTGACAAAACACCACGCGCTAAAGTTAATTACATGAAAAATAAAAGATACGCCTTGAATTTCTGGTAGTAGCTTATGAGGTCATGTTCTTTCGGAACGAGATTTATATAGTTTTGTATAACTGGTTAAATTTAAGCAATAGACGAAAGCGCACTCTATTCAAAACACGCAATTTATTTCAAATGCCCTTTTTTGTGGCATCAGATATATCTTACGAGAAGTCCTCTATTAATGATTCAATGCCTATGCATTCCTTTAAATTGCTGTCGATTTTTCAGTTGCACTTGCGATGCCATAGAAAGAGGATGTAATTTCATTTGACTATCGCGATAGTCTTTTTACCTCCTCTACGTAATGCATAGTACATCGGCGGAGAAGGTATTGCATTCCACCAAAAATTTAATAACAGAATTTTTATACGTTTTAAAGTTCCATGTATACAAAATACGATTTTTAATATAAAGGTCTACGTGTATGTGTCTTTGTCTGGCTTTTTTTTTATAATTAAAATGCCACCATATATTAACAATATGCACATGGCAAATAAAATATTCATCTTGAACTTTGTGTCAATAGCTTCTGAAGAGCTATTCATTCTGGATTACTTTTGCACAACGGATAAACCGTAAGAGATAAACAAAAACTTGTTGCACAAACCATGTAGAAAGAGGCAAAACTTACAGTTTGTCCTATACGTTTTTGTGGAGCTAATCAATTCCGAAATATGCATCGTTATGGGTTTCAATTTTAAAACACTTAAACGTCTCTGAAACAGGAGTTGTTCATTCCTGGCCATGTAAAGAGAAGAGAATTTCAATAAGATAGCGGCCAGATTTTAAAATGTCTCTTTGTTACCCTTTACTTATAAGGAACTAAGTAATAAGGCCACCTCGGCTAATATTCATCTTGATTGACATGAATAGCCAAAACAATAAGCTTTTGTAAGAATAGTTTGTCATACAGTAGGTAGAGAAAGTCATGTGAATAGAACACATCGGATATTTTTGGCAGTTTACTATAATCCTGTGGATCCATTATGCATTATGAGAGTTTGAGAGAAAAGCTTGCTGAAATCTTCGGATTTAAATTGAACAATGGTGGAAAAGTGCTTGACAAAAACAAGTTTTTTTTATTTATTTTTTTTTTATTTTAAATGCGTGGAAAATCTTTTAGTTATACTGGCAGAAAAAGCAGTTTGAATTATTTCTTGAATCACGTCCATCCATTACACTATGATACTGAATCATCTTCTGTCCCTATGTTCTGCTCATCTCAATAGAATTTAAATCACTTCATAACCCAACCGCTTTCTGTTTTAAAAGAAGCTGAACATACTCAATAGTGAAAGGAATAATAAGGAATAGTCGGCCGACCAATATAGTTATTTTAAACTTCCATCTAGAGATGTAACCAAACGAAATGCCGCATTTTACGACACTGAGAAGTTTAAATTAATAGATTGGCCTAACAGGGGATTTCTGGACTACAGTTGCGAATCAAAGTGATTCGGGTGTTAGTGCATATTGGCTTGATTCTCAACTGGAATTTTTGTTGTGCCATATTACAGTAAAAATGTAATAGAGAAGCATGCAGCGGCTACGTGGCAAATTTGAACAAGTTGTCAACGAATGGGATTTACAAAATAAATCTGTAGCAATATGTTAGGAATATTACACTTGGTATCGAAAACTCTAAATATAATAATAATATCAGTTGTGATGCCCATACTTTACAGTTAGATCTTAACAAAGGGATTAAAAGTACCTCTATAGCTCCTGGGTAGGTTAACGTACATAGAGCTACATATTTTATTAGCAAGAAACCTAAATATAATTAAACAATAAAAGTTTATTTCCATATATTTTTTCAACTCGTTCAAAACTGACGTTGTGACGTCTTCACAACAGGAAAGGGCCTGGTGTCTACACCGCCGCCAGCAGTGAAGAAAACTGCGATTACAATCGCACTGGCCTACAATTCCATATCTACACCCGGCAACTATCAGACGTGTTCTACTGGCAAAGCAAGCCGAGGTTCAGGACATGTGGAAGACATGGAATCTAGGGAAAACATTGAAGTGTTCGACAGCCTTTAGTGCTCCCCAACAGTTTTGGTCAAGAATAACCGTGAACTACATTTCTGCGTGGAGTATAGGAAGCTGAAAGCCGCCACCAGAAAGAACTGTTTTCTCTTACCACGGATTTTCCTCACTCCGGGCACACATGCTAGTGCCTAGTGGTTCTCAACTTTGGATTTGAAATAGGAATACTGACAAGTGCCAATGGATCCCTGACACAGGGACAAAGTCCCATTCTCCGTTGGCTAAGGACCTTGACAAGTTACGCTATATCCTTTGGCCTCTGCAATGTGCCATCCAGCATCCAGCGTCTCAGTGATGAGAGCCTGTCTGCTTTATTTGGATGCCATCCTCATTCTGGGCAGTAGCTTAGAAAAACTCGAGAACTGACCAAGATAGTGCAAAGGGAACAGGCAGCTAGCTTAGAAGTTGAATGAGATGACAACACTTCCTTAAGGAGACGAAATACTTGAGCCACAAAGTCGCACCGTCTGGGATGGCCGTGGACCCGGAGAAGTGTCGGGCAATGAAAGGTTGACCTCGCCCGAAAGACAAAACGAGAGTTGTGAAGTTTCCTGGCCTTATGCAACTACTACCGCCAGTTCTTCGGAGATTTCTCCAATATCCCCAAACCTTCACTCCTCTAAAGGAAGTGCACCAGCCTTACATGTGGTCAGAAGAAGCAACGACCGCGTTCGAGGCGCTTAAGTCAGCCCTCTGCACTACTCCTATTTTAGAATTCCCAAATCCTGGTTGCGACTTTATTGTGGACACCGATGCCAGCGACTCCCGCATTGGCGGCATTCTATCTAAATTTCAGCATGACCAGGAGCGGGCAATTGCCTATTATAGTAAGGCGGTATGCAAAACAAGAAAGAACTACTGCGTTACCGGCGAGAACTCCTGACAGTAGTAAAGGTGTTGGAGCACTTTGACAAGTACCTGTACGGTCAGACATTCTACCTGAGAACTGGCCACTCCTCCCTCACCTGGATGTTAAGTTTCAAGAAACTGCAGGACCAAACAGCCCATTAGGTCCATAGGCTGCAGGTGCACAACTTTACATTAGAACATCTGAAAGGAGGGAGCCACTCCAATACGGATGCAATGTCTAGATGAATCTGTCCAGAGGAGTGCGGCCACTGCACTAAGTTTGAAGAGAAGGAGCGTGCCGCAGCTGACCATCTCTGTAGCTGGATGGCATAGCGTAGGATTGAGGAGGGAACAGCCGACATGGAGACATTCCGGGGAAAGTGGAGGTAAGCACTAGATATGAAGATATTGCTCCCAGGATTAGTGTGTACAAGAACTACTGTACCCATGGGACTAGTTCAGGATCAAGGAAGAAAAGATGGGGCCCAATCTAACCTTCGATAAGCTCCGACAACGGTACTACTGGCTGAGACTACGAGCAGACGCTGAAGGATTCTACCGCCAAAGGCATATGTTCACGGCCCACAGAACAGGAGCCGCAGTCGCATGCAGCAGTATAACGCGGGAGCACCCTTCATAACCAAGACGTAAATGGGCCATTTCCTCTCTCATACAGGGGTAAAAAGTATCTATTGGTCTCTTCGGATTACTTTAGCAAGTACGCAATCCCTATCCAGGAGGCCAAGCTCATCGCGAACTGCCTCGTTGATGAACTGTTCTGTCGCTATGGGATGCTGATGGAGCTTCACAGCGATCATGGCACTAACTTTGAGTCCAACCTCATGAGAGGAACTCTGGGGTGACTCAGAGTGCACAAGACGTGAATAACACCTCTTCATCCACAGTTAAATGAAATTTCGTTGCATTTATGGACGTCCGTTATCGGCTGTGGTCTTCAACATCCCATTCCACAATGGTCCTAATAACATCGCTTAAGTTTTCTTGCAGGCCTCTTTGTCAAGCTTGAGATTTTTTCACGTGCCATAAACCTGCGACACGGGACCAAATCACCAGAAAAACCGATGTATTGGAGTGCCACTTTTCTCTCAGGCATACCGCTCTTCAACCCACGAAACTACTGGGTTGACATCAGCCTGTTTTTCTTTAGCAGTAATTTGCATCTAGCATGTGATCTGATATTCAGGAGTCTTCCTGGGGCAGAACAGACAGCAGTTGACTATGTGGGGCCTCTCGTATACCTATCATGACGTGACAGAGATGGCCGGTCAAAACAAGCAGGTAGGAAGCGACAGGATGAAGACCTGTTATTACAGGCGGACCAACAGCCGAAGTTTCCAGCAAGGGATCTGTTGTGTCTATATTGCCCTATCCGTGCCAAGGAAGAGGCATCCAGAGGCTGCCCCGATGAAAGAGGCTGGTAGTACATGACAGCCGCTTTGAGGAAGAAGCATGTGCGCCGTTCTTACGCTTGCAGAAGCCTTGATTTGTGCGACGACAGTAACTAGACGCCTCGGAATGTGATAAACGCAGAAAGAGGTCTGCTATAACCAGAAGCCTTGGAATACGACACTAACGCAATGGACACGCGCCAGAAGCATCGGCTTCCAGTAGCTCCCAGTGATTTCTATTGACGTCATTCACGCTTTATTAGGAAGAGCTGCAAATAACGCGAGTGGCGTGTGAGAGCTGTCAACTCTCAACGTGTCGAAGCGGCGATTAAATTGTTATGCACCAGTGAATTAAAGGATTATTTGTAACGCAGTTTGATTTAAATACAAACTTTGTTACAATATATCAATCATAGGTTCACAATAAGTATATCGAACACCTTAGCCCTGCCGACTACATTAGAACACTGGTAAATGTAGGTTTAAAATATCCACATAAATAAGTCTATCATGCATATTTAAACTATCCTGGAGCTTGGGGCATTATTTTGGGGAAATTCAGTTGAAAGTAAAATTGTATACCTTATACAAAAGATTATAACAGCCCCCTCCAATATGTATAGTGGTTATTTCTACAAGGATCAATTTTGAAGATTAAATGTATTACTCCTAACGTGCATGCATATAAGTTCCATGTTAAAATTACTTGTATGCGATTGAACCAATTCATAACAAGCATGTAAACTCATGAGGCAACGATTGTACAAATTGTCCGAAATTTCATAATCGAAATGCAACGTTTTTTTGATCCCAAAAAGGTGAGGATTGGAAATCTGAAAGTATTCTATTCCTTATTATTGAATAAAGAAAAAAAATTACGGTTTCATTCCTTTCAAAACTGCCATTGAATTCATTTTCTGTGGAGGAGATTCTTTTAATGACCTTATCTTGATGACAAATCATATAAACATGAACAGTAGTAATTTCTGTTTTAATCGCCTTTCATCTGACACATCGCCCTCCGTGATGTAGTGGTTACCATGCTAACTTCATATGCCTAAGGTCGCGGTTTCAAACTCGGCGGAGGACAATGGATTTTTTTCAGGCGTAAAACTCCTTAGCATTACTTCCTTCGGAAGGGAAATAAAACCGCTGGTACCGTGTCGTAGATTTACGGCACTTAAAACAACCTCAAGCCTAATAAAGAGATCTCTGAACAAAATTAAGCTGTCTTTCACGCCCTATATACAATGGGACGCTGAGAATCGTGGCAGCTAAAGAGCGTCCGTAAATAAAACTATATTTCCATTTTCATCGCATAAAAAGCCTACTAAAGAATGCATCTTAGCTATGCATCTTATCTATAGTCTGTTGCTTGAGGTCCTGAGGAGTGATAAACTGAAAATTATGCTATGCCTTGCAAATCGATTGTAAAGCAAGGATCAAGCGCAGCGGCTACAGAGTACAGCCAAAGTGTAAAATAACCATAAGTATAATAGTTATACGTATCTAAAGCGTATTTATACGTACACGTGGAAGCTCTGTAACTGCAGCATGTAAAAGTATTTTAATGTGTATCCCTTAATGTTTCTTTAACGGTACATCTGAAGTTCATTTCGCTATTTTTAGCCTAATTTCTTTTTTGTTAATATATTCTACATTGTACTAAATGTCTTCATTTACTCAAAAGGTGTTACAAATAAAGTCTTTAATGCACTGCTGCAAATAATGCACTCGACGTTTCGACGTGTAGACAGTTGATGGCTTTCTCCATCCACGGCGCCCGCGTCACTGTGCGCTAATCTCCAAACACGATTCACTACACTACACTACACTAGTTCACTTCTTCCGACTCATGTAGCTCTTCAGCCTCTAAAAATCGTATTAAAATTGTTTCACTAGCACGTTTTGGTATGTTCGAATTTCCAAAATATCACTCGCTCGAAACTTCAGTGCATTGGAACGACTTTGTCGTAAAGGTTATGACTGAGAACGACACAGTCGTAGATTGTGAATGTTTCATCTTCTATGTAACAAAGAATCATCTTGCCTGCATTATACAATAGTACTGGTCCACCTTCTAGAAACCAGAATAATATCAATAAAGTTGTTTTTTAAATCAAATCACATACACGGCATTTCGGAATGAAAATTCTTTGTGGCTTACAATAGTGAATTTCAGATGATATAATTTAAATTATGTACCCCAAATAAGCAAATCCATTCCAGTGAAAAGCTTAATGTCTGTATTTCAATATATGCTTTCCTAGTAGTGAGTCTTTATTTTATTTTCTAGCTTAAGATAATGTTGGACCATGCTTCTTTTGATACCACACTGTGAAGCATTCTACCCCTACAGAATCATTAAAGAGTTATCCCTTAGCTATGGGAGGACAGAAGTAAAGTTTGATTTACAGGAATAACAAGTATTCTGCTGTATTTCAGAGTTAATATCTTTAAACCCTATTATAATTACAACAAACAGTGAAACACATCCTTCTGTCTCTTCTCAATTAAAACATCCTTAAAATCTTTAAAAAAAAAACAAAAAAAAAAAAAAAAAGACTCTTAAACAGATCCAAACCATATACCACAACACACATTAATATTACACTCCAGTTGTGTTTAGCAATTGACTCCAAAATTCACGCTAAGTAAAGAAATAAAAATAAAAAAGGAAAGAAAAAGTGCACTGTATAGACAGTGGATTCAAAGAACTGCCCCCCCAAATAATCAAACAATTTTATACTAGGAAACAGGCACTAATAAGGTATGAATTAAACAGTAAGCTGTAAAATTTAGATTCGAACACCCAACAAGAAAGTTGGACTAACATTTATCATAAAAAGGGTAGTAATGATTCTGTATTCAGAGCTGGTGAACTATAAATTTCCACAAGTATTACGACAAATTACGTGCTGTAGAAATTTTGTAATAAAAAAGGAAACAATAAATTAGGCTTAAAATACTCAAAATAACACTGTATTATCCTGGAAAATGAAAGAAGGTATCCAAAATTTTCTAATTTTTCGGAAAACCCGATTAAGGTGAAAATAAACCTGAAAGGTTCTGCTTTAAACACATAGTTGGGAAGGAACAGAAAAAGAAATTTTACTTTCGGCAATACGATAGCAAAATTTTCTCTACAATGAGCAGCTACACAGGAGAAATACATATTGAAGGTTCACATATAGACCTCTTAAGAGGAAAAGGAAGAAACCCTCTCACAACTTGTTTCTAGACAATTTTAGTATGTTAAGCCCGAACACCAACACTTTGCATTCTTGAGTAAAAGCTACGGCCGAAACAACAGATACTGGTAATAGATAGGTAAGCTAGGAACTGTCTTTGAAGAATTTCTCAAGAAGGATTTACACATCCTTTAGTAGTAAAAATCCTATAAGCAAGCAGAGCTAAGGCAATAGTTTGCTCAAAGAAACTTTCACTGGGAGCATGGAACCAAGCGGAAGATCCTTTAGGCAGACTGGGCCACAGCCGAGGGGCCAGGGAATAGTAGATCATCTTCCAAACAGCATAAAAATAATAGATATTGCTAAATTACCCGATGACCCAACAAGGTAGCACCTACCAGGTTCGCAAGCGACATTGCAGATTCTAGTTCACTTTTAGGCTGGATCTCTGTCACTGGTCGATTGACCAACATAGCTCTCTGCCATTGGTCGATTGACCAACATTCCGGAACATTCAGAAACTCCATCTGATTTGATAGCAAAACTGGATTTTGTTAAATGCTGCAAGTGTGAGAACTCGGCGAATAATTTGCAAAATTATCCTGTACTTAGAGTGAGTAGCTTGTGTGTATAATATGTTCCTGAACAATTATTCTACATATTTGTCCATTTGATACGTTATAGGCATGTCTCCCAATTGTTTGCTTTGAGATTATCTGAAAATCACTAATGTCTTGCATATAAAATTATTTTAAAAACATAACTATTAGCTTCATGAGAAATCCATCAAACAATACACCAATATGTATAACAAAAATGTGACATTATGACAGAAACATGATGAAACTAATATCAACTAACCTTGTCCATGTGCAAATAAAGCTTTAGTAAAGTTACAAGGGTAGGAAAACTGACATGACGTATCATGTAAATGTGCAAATGCAGATGTAGCCTTTAAAATTTGCATGGCTTGAGCCACATCATATGGCTTAAATAAAAAGTTATATTGTCATTTACCATGTGACGAAGAGCACATCATACTTCTCAAAACAAGACGAGGGGCAAGTGGAAATTCATAACATATCACATTTCCAAGTTCCAGAATCATAAGTGTCCAAATTATACTATTATATCATATTCACATAGCAGTGACTGCAAGCCTAATAACTTTAGCTGCAATATATGTGTCCTCCGTTACCTCTCCCCAGTAAGGTCACGCCAGAGCAGACTTGAGACACCATTAACAATCTTTAGAATGGTATATGGGCCCAAGTAACCCAGGCAGCATAGGCCTTAGTCCTGGAGCTTACGGGATAATTCCTACACGTGACCTTGGAGCCCACCATAAACGGTGAAGGTTCAAGGTACTTTCATCATACCGTTGTTTCCTTCGTTTCCAATTCAACTTCAAGTTATTGAAAGCACGTTGCCATGTGTTTGCTATGTTCTGATGTATGATTTCTCCGGTAATAGATTAGCTAAAGACCACAAATTAGAGAAGAATTCGGAGTGTAGGAAAACAATAAAGCAAGAGAAATGGCCTTATGGGCCTCTTGCCGAGCAGAATCAAAGGCAAACTTAATATAAAATAGATTACTATCCCAGCGATTATGTTGGGTACTATGAAATGCGACGGGCCAAAAGCAGCAAAAACTAATGATGCAGTTTTAATATCATTTGTAGAAGTGGCTCTAACTACAGAGGTTAACCAAACAAACCTGGCTAAGGCATCTACTACCACCAAACTGTAAGTGTTACCTTGAATTGATCATGGAAAGCGTGCTAGAAAATTAATAGTGTTTTTCAAAGGAACATGTTGCATATTCCGGTGCCATTTCTCCTAGAGCCGTACGCTGGGAGGGTTTGAAATTGCACACAGCGATCATGCCTTTACCCGAGTGGAGATATCACCCTTCCACAAAAATTTCTCCTGTATCTTCTCCCGAGTTTTACAAATGCCTATCGGCGAAGAATGGAAATAAGAGAAGAGAGCCGGAACTAAAGCTTTCGGAACTATCACCTTTGGCTGGCGGTGACAATTTGAATGTGCCATTAACACCTTTCCTGAACAAATACGTTTGCAACACCTCACCCAGGCGCTGAATAAATTTAAACAAGACAGCATCAGCCCGTTGATGTTCAACTAAACAGGTAAACAATTACGGTAATTCGTTGGACCCGAAAGCACATGCCCACAAGCATTCGGTGCCGGCTCTATTTCCTCATCCTGGAGGAGGCGAGTAAGGCCATCAACCAACACTTTCTTTGAATCTTCAATGTGCAGGGGAGTAAATTTAAAACAACTTCCTCTTTGGCCAAACATCCCGTTTTTCGTGGGGTTGCCAAAGCCGAAGTCAGGACTTGGCTATCACATTCCAGACAGAACGGCCATATTCAATGTATTGTTGATATATTTTCCAAGACGAACAAGTCTGCTAAGGTCTCACTTTGATAAACCGAATATTTCCTTTCCAGGATAAGAAGGGTACGCGAAACATAGTACATTGGGCTTCGCCCCTCTGAAAATTTTCGCGAGAGATCAGCGGCCACCTCATGGGTCGAGGCATCTATTTAAACTATCAACTTTTGGAGAAGTCCGGAAAGGCTAAGACCGAAGGCTGAGCAATTGCTTGCTTCAGGATGAGAAAAGCAGCCTGTTGGGCTTCTGCCCAAACAAATTGCACCCGTTTCCGGCGAAGCATATAAAGAGGCACAGCCTTTTTCTGGTAGTGTTTAACGCCTGCTTTTACTACTTGTGGCACCGCAGGCGATGACACTGGTGATACATGAATGAAAATGGAGCACCGGTGGAATGCGATGGCGGGGGAAACCGGAAAACCCGGAAAAAACCCGCCCCTGCGCCGTTTTGTCCACCACAAATCTCACATGCGTCGCTTGGGATCGAACCCGGCCCGTCTAGGGGAGAGGAGAGTGGCGCGGCCACAGGCTCAGCTCTAGCCGCAAGGTCAGGTATAAACTTACAAAAAAATCGACCATGCCCGGAAACCTGAATAAGGATTTCGGATTGGTAGGCGGAAAAACTTTATGTATTGCAACAGTGCGATTAGTATCTATTGTAATTCCCTTAGGCAAGACTAGGTGACCCAGAAACTTCAACTTAGTCGCAAATCAGAAGTTTGGTTGCTTCAGCGTTAAATACCTCTCGGAGATGGGCAACATGTGACTCAAAATTGGGTGATAAAGTTACCAGCTCGTTTAGGTAATGATACAAAAACCTACATTTAATGTCCGAAAAACTACAAAACCTGGGCACCCGTAGCAAAACAAAATGGGCCCCTATTAAATTCATAGAAATTCCGAGGCATGGCAAAGGCTGTTCAGGCTTTACTGGCTTTCGTTAAGCGTATCTGATAGGAAGCATTATCTAAATCAAGGTGGTGAAGCATTTAGCGCCAGAAAAGTATTTGCTGCGGTATGTAAATCCGGTAATGGAGTTGATTCTATGAGAATGTTCTGTTCAGACGACGAAAACCTACAATAGGACGAAATCATCCTGATTCTTAGGAACAACCTGGAAGTAGATGGTCCAATTATTCCCTTTTCCAAGATTTCTTTAATTTTTGTTTTTAAGATGGCCATTTTAGGCGGAGTAAATCGATAAGAAGACAGTTATACAGGGGTATGCTCCAGGAGTTGAATGTCATATTCTATCAAATTAGTTAACCCTAGGCGCTCTGAAAACAAATCTGGAAATACACCCAGTAGCTCCCGGATAGTATCAGCCCGTACAGACCCCAAATGATCTAAGGTAAACTATTCCGGAGGCGTGGATGATGTAGCCCTGCAATAGCAAGTGTAGGAGATGCCAGCGCTCTTTGAAACTGGAAAACTTGGTCAGAAAAGGCAAACCTGAAAGTGTTGGTCTGAAAGTCCAATTGCATACCGGTTCTCTCATGAAGTCAACTCCAAGATATACCGCAGAAGGAAGATTGGAAAGTAAGAAAAATCGATGTTTCCACGTAAAACAAGGAAACCGCACACAACAACAAATACAAGACTTTACTTCACGAACCTTACAATCAACCGACATACTCTTCACCTCAACAAGAATAAGCTTAGAACAAAAGCGACGCAAATATTGCTGATAAAAATCAGAGCCCAGAAATGAACAAGAGCTATCCCAATCCAAAAGGGCTTTGAGTCTTCGCTATGGGGCGAAAGACTGAAGAAATAATGATCTTACGATCAGAAGCCAAAGTAACGACCTTCATAGGCAGAACCTGGCTTCAGGTGTGCCTCCCATGCCACTTCTACGTGACACACAACCACTTGGGCTACGTTGAGGCTGACTGCATTTTTCACACACAATTCTTAGCAAAATGCCCCGGTTATCGGCTCCGCAATAAAGCAAAAAGTAATCATGGCCGAGCCGGATTGGACATCTGAGCTTCCATCCCTGGAATAGCTACATTTCTTAAATGAACGCGATCCTCGATAATTGAGGGAAGCAGCCTTAACAAATCAATAAAAGTTCTGGTCCTACGAGAGAAAACCAAAGCCGAACTCGTGGGGGCATTCAACCCGAATATAATTGTATCAAACACCTCAGTTTCATCTCATGTTACCAAGAATAAATGGGCATAGTAATTTAGTAATTCAGCATGAAATGCTCGCGTAGCTTCTCTCTCACTCCTAGATTCTTTTAAGAGCGATAAATCTGGTCCAGACAATTTTGTACTATCTGGATCAAACATAGTTTCCTATCCAACTGCTTACAAATTTCACTTGTCAAGAACTAAGAGCCAAAAACGTAGAAATCCAAGCAAGGACTCACAATCAAATACCTCAAAAGGCAGACTTTCTTCCAAAAGTTTCTGCAAAGGATGTTCAATTTTAAGAGGTGAGAAGGAAATATCACCCGTGACAGGTGCACGAACTGGAAGATTTTAAAAATGTTTAATGGAATTTGCCAAATTATACGGAATTATGTATAACTTCGTTGCTCACCCAAAGAAACGCCATTCTTCTCAATTAAAATTTATACTGTGCACATTAACTCACAGTGTGTAAGTGAAACACGAAAAACTCAATTTTCGTACAAATTCATGTACCCAAACTAGCAGCGTGAAGAGTACGTTGAATTGGAAAAGATATGAAAACCACCAGGTTTTAATAATCACATAAGATTGACATAAGGAATAGAAATAATTTAGTCAGTTAAACAGTTTACCACCGCAACTGGAGATCTACAAAGAAGGAATATAAAATCTGCAACATAATTATAACACTTGCACATTTAACAATAACATTCTGTACTTCAAATTTTTAATAAGAAGGCTCACAAAATGCGGCGTTACAATCTTATTTTAAACATTGTACATTATTAAATACACAGTATAAATATGTAATAAAAGTGAGAGACGTATTCACAACAAATTCCGGATATAAGCTAGCAATTTTGTGCCGAACTACTCGTGGAGGAAGCCAGCAATTAGAGACCAAACAAAGATAGTTAAATTTTGAACAGTTTTACACATACATATATGACATTTGAAGTTAAGCAGCAAAGAGAGAACCAAGGTAATGTGTGCAGACTTTCCTTCAAGTCCAATTCGTCCATCACGTCAGTTGCCTCATGACCACACACAGCATTCGTCAACCAAGTTATCCCTCTCTCTTTCACACCCGTCTATCGTCTACTCCCTTCCCCAGCACAACCTGACCTCCTCCTCCAAGCCACCCATCCGGCCACGGCTGCTTTACCCCATAAACCCCAACGCCCCCCCCCCCAACAGAGGCCGGTCCCCATGGCCGCGCTCGCCAAGGCTTTGGTGCTTCGTAGCGCTGGGCATCGTGGGTTCGAGTCCCGCCTTGGGCATGGGTGTTACAGGTTTGTGTTTATGTGTGTGTTGTAAGAGTAAGAAAACAGTAATCCAGTAATAATACAGAAAAAGAGGGCATACAGTGCCGGAGTCCCGATCAGACTCCGGTATTTAAAAAAAAAAAAAAAAAAACAGAGGAGGTAAGCGGAAAACAATTGGAACGCCGCAGCGGAGGATAAACGAACCGCCAGGAGCCAACACCGAAACAATTCGCGTAAATTTGTAAAACATAAACGTTTCAACTGGCAGTCTTAAAAATATATGTTTTACTGAGCGGCATAGCGCAGGTGGTAACGGTTTCTATTCATATTTTACCGACACTCTTAACCATGTGTTCCCTTTTCTGGTTTAACTAGGGTGGTAAGTAAATGATGCTGCGCATTTTACACTAATCACGAGTTTTTCTGCCCAAGTTTGATTACGTTACATACTCAAAGTGGCAGAGCTGCAAAGGTGCTGTTCAGTGGATGCAGAGGAAAAGGTTTCTCTTTTCTTTGGTTAGGATAGTACGTCAGGATAGGGAGGGCATGAATCGAACTTACGGGACGTTCAATCTGAAAACAATAATGACTCATTTGCGCTGCGCCATCGCCATAATACCTTTTTCCCTTCGCACTCCTCCTGAAATTTTAGTAGGCAGACTGGTCCTAGCCTAGTCGCAATTCTCAAATCCTCTGCTTCTCAAACCCTGAACATAAATCTTGCTTTGATCAATCTACTTGGGTTTTCGAAAAAATACATCTTCACAAAACAGTTATTGGAGAACACAAACTGTCACAAAATTGTCATGCACACATATACTGTGACAACGCCACAGCTTCTTCACTGCATGTCACTACATAACCTATTCCCGAAATTTAAGATATACATTTTAGTTGCCATGTTGTTATATTTTATCACAAGCTAATAATTTCTCCAGAAAATAGCAAACTCGAAAAATGTTCAATAGAAAGGGTAGTTGGAGTTGGAAGATATGCTTCGTGTCGCACATTTGAAAGGTAATGTATTTGAATAGCAAATTTTATATATCCGAACCTCGTTTTTGAGTTATGCTTCACAGACATATATACCGGTCCTTTTTCTTGGAACGTTTTTTTTTCTGGGCCCTTAAACATGCATTTGCGGTAAAATGCTGGTATTGCATGTTTTAGGAGAAATGGAATACCTTATCTGCCTACACTGTGCGTGCTGAAGAAAGTAACAGGAGAGAAAGAAATAATAAATTAGTCAATGCATTTTCTTATTAACAATAACATAGTAAGCAGTAGCTTCTGCAGATAGTGTATAATAATAGACAACATTTTTTGAAGTGCGATCAATCTGCACCTTTGGAGTAATTTCTAACGAGGTGATCTGTTAAGTTGCAAAAGTATGTCAAAAATGTCCTGTGTAGTGTCCGTTGAACTGTCACAGGAAGATTACTGACAGTTTACCATTATCGTTATCTATTTAAACAGAAATGACCAACCTTCCAACAAAAGAACTTTTTCCCAATAATCACTGTCAGCATTTCATTTTAATCATGTCGATTGCAAAACTGTTATGATGTACATTACCTAAATAAGACTTCGGCTTCATTATGACACGATTGCTACTATCGTATCCGCAGTGAGTATACTGCAACTGACGTGCGAATGGCGTGAACATCGTGGATGTTTTCCGATATGCCTCGTCGCTTGGTGGATTAGATTTATAGTTGGACGCAGTCTATCATTAATGATATCTTGATTAGGAAACCGTGCCCTTTTAGAAAGAAATCTGGTTTCAAAAAATTTGAAGAGAGAGAGAGAGGAAGAGCATCCAGATATTTAAGGAACTAAGGTAAAGTTTGCCCAGTATTTCAGTTGTAGTAGTACTAACCTATGATGTCATATTCAGATGAGTACATGAGGCAATGAGAACAAATATTACCAACATTTTTCAGATCAAGCAACTAAGAAATATAAACACAATGCAGTGCATATGACGAAAGCAATGCATAACCAAAGTTACGTAGTACAAATACCAGTGATAACCCTAGCATAAAAAGTGCATCTGCGAGAGGTGGCTGTGTATCGTCTGGGACGGGCATTCGATTCCCGCGCCCAACATATCTAACCCCAGGTCACTAGGCGAATGCGAGGGAAGTTTCTTCGTTCGCATGAACGTCCTATGCCTTCATTTCGTCACCATATGATGGAACCGATCTCTTTCAGGGTTGTGTCAGCGAAGACTGCGGCGGTGGCGTTCTTCCGTGGTAGCGAATACACTCGCGGCGGCGGGTGATGTTGGAGTCGTATGTAGGACCCAGGGGTTTCGTTCAGCTGCTAGCGCTCCCCTCGTCGAAATGAAGATACCTGCTTAGACTATTTTAAAGACCCTCCAGACCCTCTATTTACCGGAGGTCCAGTTTTGGCCGCAGGCCAATAATACTCTCACATCATCTCTATCCTCCTGGGGTCTGAAGCCCAATACGTGCATGGTGAATGTTTTATGGAATTCCCTGCGGAATGACACACACACAAACCTATGAAATCGCAATATTATCACAGACAGTGCCTGATAGATTCGTAAACATTGTAGTATTGTAGTTAATGGCCATCTGTTGAACTGCTTACCTTACAAGACGTATGCACTTACATAACGCAGATGGGGAGAAGTGAAACGGGAGAACGAAGAACTTTTATTCTGATTATACCTTACCATACGTACATATAACTTAGACTAGCTAGCTGAGAGGATTTTTACACAATTTTGAAGGTAGTGTTAAAATTGTGTATGCTTACTAATTATATTCCTAATAATAACACTGTGAAAATTTCATCAAAAAGTTTATGAATGACAGCTGAGATACTGAAAATTTATTTTTACATGGATTGCGATTCATGCAATTTTTTAAATATTCCGTAATTTTTTTTTCAGGGTTGTTACTTCTGCACACGAATATTTGACATATTTAGAAACGATGTAAGAGTGCCTACTCCATACTTTAAAGCTACATTTTTATGACATATTAATGCTACTTAATTTTCTATGCCCATGATTTTTAAACAAAACGAATTCTTAAAGCCATTTGGAATACTACTTAGAAGATACTTACAAATGTCTTACAGATTGGATGAAAAATTAGCCGTATGGAACATTTTGCATTTTCAAACATTTTGTTTTGAGACAACCAGGCTCATAGTCCTTCTATTTCTCTTCCTCTTAAGCTTCTCTTTCTGAAGTTTCTGAACCCTTTGCCTCTTTTTAGTAAATTATGTTTTCTGTGATGTTTGGGGCAACACCCTACTCTCTTCTGGAATCTATGGCTATGTTTCTTGCCTTTTCTGCTATTTCTTCTTCTGTGATATATGATTTTGTCTCTTGAATTGCATTGGCAACTGCAACTTTCAGTCTTCTATTAGCATCAAGTTTCTTTAGGACACGTCCTGCACTAAATGGAGGAATGCAAACTTTCACTGTGGCAGAATCGAAGAACCTAGTTGGGCTTCTCAGGCATTACTAATTACTATTACTAATATTATCTTTATTCATTCAGTTTTAAATTCTTCAATTTACTTGCACTTGCCCTATCTGTTGGGCTTTTCCATTTTGTGCCGAATTTATGCATTTTGCTGAAATTCCACTAACATTATTGACCATAACCTCCCAGTACAAATCTTGATGTAAATAATAATGTATTTAACTATTAATTTAAGAAGTTATCTCATATCAAACTTAAAAATGCATGAAGAGTAAAGAAAAATATTTTTCGCATTATCTAACTGAAAACAAGTCTGTGTTTTGAATAGAGAATCTTACTAAACACTTTGTACTATTTCCAATAATATAACTAAAGCCGCCCAGATGGCACTAATAATCAATCCTTAGTGGAAAGAAGGCCAATTTGAATTGTACTGTCAAAAATGAGAAAGTTTTTATTCAGGGCAAAAAATGTGCTAGCAGCTATTTAAATACTTATGCAGGACTTCTTAAAATTGCTACTAAACTATTTAGAAAATGAATTTTCAGAAAAAAAGTAGTTAAATATGAGTTTATACTTACAAGACAAGAAACATTTAAATTTTCAACAATTTTGGCTTAAAATGGGTCCTAAGTACTCTTAAATAAACATTATCGTCAGAGATTTTGCTCTAAAATGTATATAAGCAGCCTAGCAATACTTTTTAAAATAATGCAAAATAGCAACCTGTTTACAACGTTTTTACACTTTACGTCGTAAATTTCTGTATAACTTATTTCCTG
Source organism: Hymenopus coronatus (assembly GCA_030762935.1). Taxonomy (NCBI): domain Eukaryota; kingdom Metazoa; phylum Arthropoda; class Insecta; order Mantodea; family Hymenopodidae; genus Hymenopus; species Hymenopus coronatus. Next base: position 179,348,889 of record CM060900.1, read on the forward strand.
ATCAAGATTCTATACTTTCATTTGTATTACCAAAGTTGTCCAGTAGCCCTGCTCGTGTGTTTCTTCCTCCAGTTAATATTCGGTGTATTACCCAAGTCCTCTGTTCCTTTAAATAACATATACAGAATGTCCCAGAATTTGACCGCACAGAATTCCTGCAAATGGCGGGGTTGTAGAGAGGTCCAAGATAAACTTTTTGAGATAGGGAACCTATAGGCTATGGGTCCTAAATTCCTTACTATAGCGTAAAATGTATTAATGGTGAGCACGCCACTGATCAAATCGCAGTGGACCGTGACGCTCTTCGAAATACACCGGCATTTCGAAGAGCGTAGACTGAGTGGCATTATTTACCGTTATGGTAAGCGGAGGGAGTTGAAGGTTCAAGCTTCCATAGATACCTTTATTTTTATGGTGTCTCGTTTTTGTTTCATAAAGAGCCGTTTCCTGTTTTGCTGCATTACGTAATATGATTTATTCGTACTGATAAATAAAATTAATGTAATGTACGCATGTAGGTTCAACGGAGAAAGTTTCTATAATAATTGCAACGCCTGGAGGAAGTTCCTAAAATACGCTGGATCATACATTGATGTGTTATGTACGTACAGATTACAATTATAGGCACAATTCGCAATTTACGAAACAATATTATCATTGTGTCAAATGAACTTCAAATTAAATAAAAGTATGATATGTCCCATTCACACAACTTTCTGTAGCTGTTCCACGAACACATTTTTCTCACAAAAGATGCTTTATCTACATCATGCTAATCTGGACGATATTAGCAGAATTGGTCTTATTGCTTGCACGTAGACGGGAAATAAGGGAGTACATTGGGATAAAACCAAAGTCAAATCTTTTGTAAGCTGGTCGCTATGTGAAACAATTGAAGTTCGGTTCGCTTTGCATGATGCCGTATGAGAAAAGCTAATTAGTTTAAAATTGAAACCAATAGCAATGCATTCATTATCCTGAAAATCATCAACTCTACAAGAAAAACGTATATGACATAAATTATATGTTTTAACGAAATCAGAATTTTTGTATCCTAAGTTTTTGTCTATCTCTTACGGTTAAACCACTATGTAAAATTCTGCTAAAATCAGCCAGAATAAAGAAATATTCAGAAGCCATTCCCAGAAAATTCAGAATATCCATTTATTGGTGAGGGGAATATCTTTAATATCCGGTATTTTAATCAAAATTGTTATAGTCATGTTTGAGAAAATCAAAATTTTGGAAAAATGTTCCATGTAAAGGGTAGTTGAGGGTGGGGGTATTTTCTTGAAAATCTTGGTGTCAAATCCTTTGAAGACACTGAACTTAAATACTAGGTTTGGTATTTTACCAACTTTTTGAGCTGTGATGTACACATACACACGCACAGACCTACACACAGGATATTTTTCTAAAAATGCTTTTTTCGGATTCAGGAGACCTCAAAACATATATTTCCGGTGAAATCTAGACATCGAATTCTGGGGTGGAACACAATACCTTTTCTATCAACTATGTAAATTGTACATGCGGGCTAGAGAATGTAAAAATTAACAAAAAGCTCTGTAGTACAAGCACCTAAATAAAAATAATTAAGAACTGTGCACTAGTTAGGAAAGTACATTCAACCGTTTTATCTCTACATGAAAGGCAAATAGAAAGATAATTCGAGAAATACTACAATATCCTAAGCACAAAATACAACAGGTCACCAGAATTGTTCCATGTGACAACCTGCAACATCCCTGTAGAAGTTGTACCTACGAAGAAATGAACCTCACACCTTGTCAAAAATTCCAGGAGTGTTGTGAACCTCGTCACAAGCAGCTAACGTTCGTGTCAGGTGTTCATCTGATTCCACGGGCATCGGTAAGCAAAGTTCTCAACCATGCTCAATGGTATCACGTGGCACCAAAAAGCACATAAGCTCAGAATTTAGTAGCTGAAATTAGCTTAGCATGTTAAATCGGTGTGATCTCCGTTTCGTTTTGAAAACAATTTTTTTCCTTACGCATAATGTGTATACTTTTACAACATGAATACAATGTTTAGCAATTCATGGTTTTCACAGTAGTCACGTGTAGGAATTAAACAAGATTTTCAGAAACGCATCCTTGCACGACGACAGTAACTCAAGTGGTTAAAGTGACTACATACCGATAAATTTAGAGTACGCTGTTTGAATCTAAGCAATATTGAGTTCTTTTTATTCCACTCCAAAAACATAGTTCAGTTACTACGTTTCAAAGTACATATTACATAATTCTTTTCAGCAAACCTAATTGTGTTAATGCATTAGTCTACGCAGGTTCATTGACAATTACTGTACCTAATTCGAACGCTACGTAGATATCATTCGCAGTTTTTTTAAAGTAATTTGTATTGGAGGGTTTATCGTTTTTCCTTCAGAAGCGTAAACTAAGCACATTGGTGCTGCTCAAATTGCGTACCTCTTTGAGAAAAAAAAAATTAAAAACTAAAAAAACTAAAAAAAAAAACTAAAAAAAAAAAAAAAAAAGTGGAAACTTCAGAGAGCAGTACGAACTTTCTAGCGTGGGATTCGACGACCAGCACGATATTGACTAACCTATCAGAATGCTAGAGTGGAGCGCTCTCACTAACTACATATGATCTGAATTCAACTGAACTGTTACTAGCGGCGTGCAAACCCTCATACAACAGGCAATTTTGCCAAATTTGCGAGTCCAATAATTTTAAATATCGTAGGGATTGTGCACAAATACTATATCCCTACGACTACCGGCCAAATACCGTGGAATTATATTACCTAGACACACCGCTCGTGCTGGTGTTGTCGCTAAAGGGCAGTGCTTTTTACTCTATGTTTGGTATGCTTAAGAGGCTTTAAAAGTGAGATGGTTTAAAGGTATTAGGGTTTAATAATTAACATGCTGCATAACTGTACCAACCACCAAAAAAAATATTCCGAGATCACTTTCCTACGATAAGCATAAATGTTAACGTCTGTTATTTGTGTTACAACTTCATTCCGAAATATTCTCATGGATTCCCGCAGTCACGAAGCGAATTATAATTTATTTTAGGTTTCCAATGCATAAACCAGAATTGCTGAGTAGGTCGTTAGCTGCTGTGGAACGGGACAAATTTGTGCCATAGAAGTACCACAGACTATACTGAATGCAATTTGCATCCATTGTCATGCAAGATGATGCTAAACCCTTACACAGTTACTGCAATATTTAGTTTCTCTTCTCATATGACAAAGGTAACGAAAACGCTAATTTCATTCTTATAACTATTTTGTATATGTTCATTAGCATTCGAAGACAGTGCTAAAATATTAGATTCAATAATATAATTTGTCCTAAATTTAAAAAAGTACCTGAAATCTCGATTAACTTTGCTTTTCAAATCTGTGATTTCAGACTGAGAAACAATCCCACAGGATGTTAAAAAGAAATTCTGCAAAAGTGTTAGAACTTAAAGAACATTAAGTAATAATCGATTCTAATTTTACGTCTGTTTATAAATTATTTCAGGAAACCATAGACCATACTCTCCTGTGATCAATACACCTATCTTGTCTATCTAACTCAAATATACCACAAATACTATAGAAATGTTTACTTAACGTCATATAGTTTACTGAAGAGGAGTACAGGTACCTAATTTCACATTTATTTTATTTTTATACTGTAAGCACATACCGCCTCTGAAAATCTAGTATCGCATATCTGTTTTTTTTTCTGCTAAATAATTTTATTTATTTGTCTGTTTTATTTATTTACATACCGCCTTAGGTAATGTCGTGGTATTTGCATTTTAACCTTCTATAACAGCAGCATAAATTGTTGAGGTATACATTAAAACTGTACTTCTCGATTAACTTAGCACACAGTCTGTATCGCATGCATATTTCCAGGCTCTTGAGGGTGTGGAATAATGATCATGAAATGAGGATTGCTGCATCAGCCTAGAATCGAACCTAGTACATTTTGCATTTTTAATTCAGAATTTTGACAGCTTTACTGCACACACTCTTAACAAGCCCTCTATAATTCTTGTTGACGAGTTTGTGCATTAAAGTAGTAAGCAGAAAGGATACATGGAATCACTGAGAAGAAACAGCGAAAACAGAATTAAAGCTGAATTATGTTCTCTGTGATGCTTACATCCTGTTTGTAAAACACTTTAAATGCAGGTATTCAATAATAATATCTAGTTCTATTTTCTTCAGTTGTAGGATGAAATTCCGTCTAGTCAATGGAGTGATTTCATTCAACTCCCAACAGGACGATTATAAAGAACTGTTGTCATAGTGATTTTCTATTCAGGCATCCTTATGACGTAATTATAGCTGTTTTAAATTTTACTGTTTTCCCATTACAACCAAAGTATTGCACGCGACTTTGAATGTCATTTGCCCTCCACTGCAGTTCTTCAATTCACGACACTTGCACTGGTCTGAGCAGCCAGGCGTGTAGGGCTTGCTACTGGCATACAAATGAGGCATTCTGAATGAAAATAGAACATAAGTCCACATTATTTTAGTTAACGGCCATTGTGCGATCCAGAGAACATCCCATAACTTTTGATATTTGGAAAAAGGGACAATAGGTTTCCTATCTCAAGCTGTTTATTCTAGAAGCCCTCATCAATCCTGAAAATTTGTGCGGTTGAATTCTGGGATACCCTGTATAATAAAGAGAAGCATGTTTACAAGGTAATTCCATGCAACCACTTAACATAATGTTTGTCTTAAGCTCCACACCCTTTTCTTCGCTTCTTGGCCTAAAACTATATCAAACCAACAGGAGGCAGTCACACCCAACCAGTGTCTTCCAGCCACTCAGGTGAAACACTTATCTTTCCCATCCATTTCACCAGTCACTTTGTTCAAAGCAATAAGACATTCCTACAATCTTGTAGGTGGGAACACAACTGCCAGCATTAAAATAAGGAACAAGAGCCATCGGCACAGTTTTTTGCTATCGATTGTACGTTAACAAATTTATATTTTATCTTAATGGCTCCCCTTTCCATTTTCCTAAGAATTATAATCATTAAGCTCAAAATAAAACAGAGAAAACATTTCAAGTTTCCTTGGGTGCAAAACATATCCAAAATTTAGAACTGAATGTCTCTATTTTAACCACACTTATTATATCTATATTCTCCTTCTATACAAAGCCTATTACCATTCAATGTTACCACTATTCAGGAACTAGGACAGAGAGACGGAAAATGATGTAAGAAAATCCGTAAACTGTATTGAAATGTAATGTAATCTTTTTTTTCTTCTTGTTTTTTTATTCTCTGTTACACTGTTTGCAGATTCCTTTCAATTAATTCCTGCAACGCACAATATGACAGTGGATTGTAGCTAAAACACTTTTTCATGCATAGTCTAGATTATGTTGCATTTCTATTTATTCCGTCTTATGTGTAAGTACTTTTGTTTTTTTTTTTTTTTCAAATATGGTGACGCCATTTGGCTGGTTATGTTAGTTTTCTCCCATGTAAACATGGTTTTGAAGTTTTCGCTATTCCTCCAGGTAAAGTATTTAGTTTAAAATACAAGACAAAAAAGTAGTAAAGAAACTCGGGGTTCGAAATGCATAATGTGGAGGCCTGTCAGTTTTGACAATTCTTAAGGATCTCCATAAATTCTCACACATTTTTGAGCTTTTTATGACTTGTATGTACGTCTTACATAGACTGTATAATCAATTTAAATGACACTAAAATGGATTCAACCTCCAAGATGACTGCAATTTTAATATAGTTATTCGTGATGGGACGATACCGTTACTTCTCGATACTGATACCGACTTTTGAGCACTATATTTGATACTCGCTTTATGAAAACTTTAAAGGTGATAACGTGTTCATGGAGTTACGTTCTTATTACTAGATTTCTCTACAAAAACACGTGTGACTAATTATAATGAGTATCTTACTATTTTATTTGATGTGACTGTAATTGAAACTGCATAATTAAATGTATAGACAGGCTATCGTTTTGCTCATCATTTTCAAATGTTACGGAATCATGTTTTGACAGCGACAGAAAATTGGTAGAGGTTCTGTAAAGTTCTGTACTTGTATGAATGTAACCTTTTTTTTTTTTTTTTTTTTTTTTTTTTTTTTTTTTTTAATATGCTGTATTTTTTGACCTACCATCGCACAAAAAATTCACCCGATTTGACTTGCGTAAACACAAATTAACAAATGGAAGTACGTACATGTATTATATCACCCAAGGTTTGGTTGTTTCTGCTGGATCTTCAGATTGTTGTGGCCAGAAGAAGTAAATGGCATGGCTAAGAGTGAGCCACTGAACCAAGCGCAATCCAGTGCGTCAGCTAAATCATCTTCTTTCGCAACTACCTTTATGCTGCGAAGCTTTATCCCAAAGTATTAGACATATTTCGATACACCCCAGTATTGAGATATCAAAGGTACCGAAGTCCCATTCTTGATTGTTACGCTCAGAGGGGGGATTTGCAACTGCCCATGGTAAGCGGTTGGAAAACTGTGCATAAATGGATGGGCATTAACCGTCAGGTGTGTTGCCTTCTTGTACCAAAGTAGTGGGTTCAAACCCGGTTTAGACCGATAGTTTTTAAGGATGCTTAGAAGTGGCAGCCCCATGCCAGTAGATAAAAGAATTCCTGCAGGAAGAAAATACGTCACACTGGTTGCACTGACGTGATGCTGGCA